>PVIA01000214.1:516257-556273 GCA_004024845.1 Tonatia bakeri
ACCCCTATAATTCAGATGTTGGAATGTTTCAAGATGTCCTGGAGGTTCCTAAGCCTCTCCTCATTTTTTTGAATTCTTATTTCTCCATTCTTTTTGGTTTGGTTGTTTCTTTCTTCCTTCTGGTCCACTCTATCATTTTGAGTTCCAGTTTCCTTCCCATCACTATTGGTTCCCTGTGCATTTTCCTTCATTTCTCTTATTGTAGCCTGCATTTGTTCATCTAATTTGTGACCAAAATCAACCAATTCTGTGAGCTTCCTGATCACCAGTGCTTTGAACTGTGCATCTGATAGATCTGATAGGTTAGCTATCTCTCAGTCACTTAAAAGGATGGGTTCTGGGGCTTTGATTTGTTCTGTTTGAGCCATCTCTCTCTCTGTCTCTCTGTCTCTGTCTCTCTCTCTTTTTTTTTTTTTTTTGGTCTGGTTGTGCCTGTTACAGTAAGGGGTGATGCCTTAGCTGTTCACCAGGGCAGGGCACCCCAGTTGCTGGGTTGTGATGTTGTATATGGGGCGGGGTCAAGAGGGAACAAAGGCACTTGCTCCATTCTCCGTGGGACCTCAGTCCCTTTTGCTGCTTCCCCTAAGCAAACTGGGCCCCTCTGGTACCAATTCCCGTGTTGGTGGGCTTGTGCACGCCATGGGACCCTCCAAGGACCTCACCTGTGAGGCTGGGTGTCTCTCCGTGCACCTCAACTCCCACAGGTGTCCTCAATCAGTGTCCCAAGGCTCTATTTCCCAGCGCTGGGATCCTGGGTTGCGCGCACTGCCTTGCTTTACAATCGCCACCTCATTGGGTCTGCCAGCTGCTGCTTGTGCACTAAGGGTCCACCCGCTGCGGTCTTGCGCGCCCCGGATGCCTTACAGGCCCAGTCCCAACTCTCTCTGCTCTCCACGCAGCGATCCGTGCCTGGCTGCCCGACTCTGCCCCTCTTACTGGTTTGGATGAATGGGTGTATTTCAACTTCTTGGTTGTCCGACTTCCATTCAGATCAATTTTCTGTCAGTTCTGGGTGTTATTCTGTTTCTAAATTGTTGTTGTCCCTATCTTGGTTGTGCGTGGATGCACAGTGTGTCTACCTATGCCTCCATCTTGGCCAGAAGTCCTGGTGTAGTTTTTTTGTTTGTTTGTTTGTTTTTTTATGTTTTTTGCACTTGAAGTTCATTGGGATTCTATGGATTTATAGATATCATCATATTTGGAAATTTACAGCCATTTCTTCAAATATTTTGTTCTTTCTCATTCACCTCTCTTTTAGAGATTCTAATTACATATACATTAGGCTGCTAGAAGTTGGCTCAAAACTACTAAAGCCTTTATTACTTTTAATTTTATTTTCTCTTTGTATTTCATCTTGGATTGCTTCTATTGCTCTGCTTCCAAGTTCATTAATCTCTTTCTGAAATGTCTAATCTATTATTAAGGTGATCTAGTGTGTTTTTTCATTTCAAACACTTAGTTTTTAGCTTTTGTTATTTGACCTTTTTGTATTTTATTTACGTTTTCTATGTTTCTATGTCATATTTGAAGGACTGTGGGAATACAGTTATAATAACTATTTTAATGTCTATATTTGCTACTGTAACATCAGTATCTGTTCTGAGTAGCTTTCAATTGATTGATTATTGTCCTAATTATTAGTTATATTTTCTTGCTTATTAGAATGCCTGGTACTCTTTTATTGAATGTCAGACATTGTGAATTCTATCTTGTTGGGTCTGGACATTTTTGTATAACTAAAAATATTATTGAGCTTTTTTCTTGGATGCAGTTAAGTTTTTGGAAACACTTTTATCTTTTCGGGTTATGATTTTCAGGATTTGTTAGCCTGGACCAGAGCAGCATCTAATCTTGGTAATGTCTCCCTTTGTGCTGAGGTGAAACACTTCTAACTACTCCACCCAGTTTCCCCAAGAGTTATGAGGTTTTCCAGTCTAGCTGGTTAAAACAGACACTTTTCCTAGCCCTTTGTGACTGCTGAATACTTTTTCTCTAATGTTTTCTCCAGGCTTGAAGAGTTTTTTTTCATATATATTTTAGTACTCTCCTGCATACTCAAAAGGAATGTTCTACAGATCCCCCCAATTTTTCTCTATGAAGCTTTCTCCTCTGTTCCTGGTACGCTGTTCTACAAACTCAAGTGCCTTGGCAGTCGTTCGAGGCAAGCAGGTAAATTTGATCCCTGTTATTCCATCTTGACCACAAAAGGAAGCCAATAATTTATTTTTTTAATTATTTTGAACATACAGAAAATTTTCAAGATATGTACAAAGAACTCCCATGTCCTCTTTACCCAGATATTTTACCACATTTTTACTATGTTTTTAAGTCACTTAAGCAGTAATGGAGTAACCGTAGCCTTATGATTCATCACTCTTAGTTCCTCTGGTCTATTTCTAAAAAAACAAAAAATCGTTCTACATAATCATGTTCTACAAACAAAATTAAGAAAAAAATCAGCACAACACTACCATCCAGTTCAAAGAGCACTCTCCAGTTTTTCCATCTGTCCCAACAATGCCTCTTTATTTCTGGTCCAGTAGCCAGACCAGAACCATGCATTGCATTTAATTGTCATGGATTTCTAATCTCCTTCAAGCTGGAATTAAGATAATGTCAACAAATAATTATGTTCATTCTTTTCATGTTTTCATTCTGTGTAGATTCTTCTACTGAGTTTGTCTGATGACTTCTGATGTCCAGAATCAAGCCATGTTTTCTTTGCAGGAATGCTATTATATTGTGCTTAGGATATCACATCAAGAGACACATGAGGCCAATCTGTCCTGTAACCAGTGAGGTTATTGTTCACTAGGTCAAATTGATGTCTACCAATTTCTCCTCCATAAAGTCACCATTTTCCTTCTTGTAACAGTAGAGCACTTTGTAGGAAGGTATTTTGAGTTTGTAGCAATATTCAGTTTGTAATCAAAACTCTACCTACTAGCCATGGATGGCTCACACTGAATCCTGTAGAACCTGGTCTTAATGCATAATCCATTTTGATTTCCAAAGGCATTAGCTATCTTGATAAAAGACCAGCTCTTTAGCAGCAACAGTCCTAATCTCTGTTGAATACCAGTATCAAAAGAAAAGCCATATCTTACAGAAGCTGTTCTATTCATTCAAATGTGTATCTACCCAACTATCCATCTATATATCGCCCATTCATTTAATAATTATTGATAATACTTCTACATTTGTCAGGCAGTGGAGTTGCCAAAAAAAAAACGAGACACTGGTGCTTATATTTAATGAGATCTTGCCTTTAGTAGGGGAAAATAATGTCAACAAATAATTATAATTCAATGTGATTACAACAATGTTTTATAATGTAGGTATACAACATAGGAAGCACCAAAGAAACATAAAGTTTGTGAGGATATAAGAGAAGTTTTCTTAGAGAGGCAATATTGGATCTGGGCTCTTTAAGGTAAGTAGGAGCTTGGGAAATATTTGATGAGAGTGGGAATAAGTAGAATGTTTTAGTCAGAAAAAAACAGCATATGATAATGTAGAGACACAAAAGTAATTCCTTGTCTGGTGGAGGGGGTGGGTAGGAGAGAGAAGAGGGGACTGGTGGTGAAGCAGGAGGAAGAGACTGGAAAAATTGAGGTAGGGCCAGTTTGGTGTGGGGCCAAATTACTTTTCATGCTAAGGAGTCTGGTTTTTATTCCCACTAAAAGTAAAGATTCCTGGGCCCCATCCCAAAGCTATTAAATTAGAATCTCTGAGGAGGATGTGGGAATCTTGTATTTAAACAAACACCTCAAGTTTGGGAATCACAGCTATAAGTCAAAGGGTGCTACTGAATGTTTTAAAACAGAGTGAAATAATTGGGTTTGTATTTCAGAAAGTTCACTAAGGGATTCATGGAGGATGACTTCAAAAGCAGAGCAGGTGGACACAAACATCTGCGGCAGCAGTCACAGCACTCTACCAGTTACTTGCAGCACAGATTGCCAAGCTCTATCTGTTCTGAGCTGATCTTAGCTAAATTTAAGAAACTTGTGAAAGGGATTTAATCCAAACTGCCAGCTTTGTCTCATGCCTTTGAATTAGTCAGTCTGAAAGGATGATCCAGACACTAAGAGGTTTCAGAATGGATTGCTAGAAGACACTGGCCAACAAGACTTGCCAAATGTCTCCTGTTGAATGTGTTTATTATTCTACATTCAACAGCAGGAGTGTGGTGGGCATGGTGAATTGACACTCTATGTCTACCCCACCCTCTTTTAGTGTAGTGGCTTTCAAACTTTTTTTTTTAACCCAACCCACCATATGAAAAACATCTTATATTACAATATAGGACACACGTGTGTATGTGTTCCACAAAACAGAACTTACCCATACCAAGTTCTCTGAAATTTCTATTCTGTTCTATTTCATTTTTTCCAGGGCTTCGTGATTAACTAACAAAGGGTCCTGCTCACGAGAGTGTGAAAACCATTGCCATAATGTGCTTTCCTGTATAACACGACTGGGAAGGTAAGGCCTGTTTCCCACATAGTTCAGCTAAAGTGCCAGATGTTTTTAGTCTCTAAAAACTAAATGCTTTTATATTTCTTTTGTTCTTTCTGCTGAGCAAGTACATCATGGAAGTGTTTGGTCTTTCTTGACAATGCCAGCAGAGGGTTAGTCACTAGCATAGATACCTTTCCCAGGCATCAAGAAGAAAGACAAGGGACATCCATTTTCATGGGTGAAGTTTGTATCAGGCACAGAATAGTTCTGGAATCTGAGGCATCTGTGGCTTTGTAAGATGGCACTTTCTTAATCAGGACAGTTTCTGATTGCAGTGGCCTTAAGATCAAAGCAATGACAATGTGGTGCTGGAGCCTGAGAAGTCCCAGTCCTAAAGTGGTAGGAGCTACTTGGGCACCCTGTATTGTGTCTGAGGAGAAGGAAAGAAGGTTACCAAAAGCTTACCCTAGAGACTATTTTGTTGGGCCTTCCAGTGATTCTACATGCCACTAAAAAACCTGCAGGAAATCTCTACCTGCCTAAGTTAGCTAGAGGGCATTCTAGTCTCTGTGATGGAACCCAGTAGTCAGTTCTGCTGAAGTATTAATGAAGTACTAAGACATAGGGTCTCAGGACATGCCTAAGCCTTTACCCATCCAAACTTACCTGTGTCCAGCCAGCAAAATGAATGAAGGGCAACTATATCTAACAGCATGAGTCAATCTTAAACAAAAGGTCAAAAACAACAAAGCACACAAGCATGTGGTTCTGTTTATAGAAAGTTTAGAACACAAGCAAATTAAACCATATTGCTTAGAGATCCATACTTGGGGGGAGATAGAGTTATAAAGAAAAGAGGTCTTTACCAAAAAAAATCAGGAGAGTGGGCATGTGATTGATAAGGGTCATGGGAAGACTTCTGAGATGCTACAGCCTATTTTTTTTTTACCTAAAAGATGATTTTACAGGTGTTTATATATGTACTTCTCTGTATATGCATTATATTTTACATTCTTTTGCACATAAAAAGGATAAACAAACTTCAACCAATGAACGAATATTTTAATTGGGAGTCACACAACTTCAGAATTAAAAAATAATTTATGTTCACCCAATCCATCTACTCATCTGATGCTTGAATCTCCCTACAAACTTTTCTGTCCTCTGCTTGACCCTTGCTGAAGAGCTGCAGTTGTGTAGACGCCCTTGTGAGAGCAGCAATAAAACCAGGCAAGCAGCAGGTGAGCCTCCCAGCTTTATTGTCATGTAACCGTGATTGTCCACCCTCTTCCCTCCATTCCCAGCTGCCAAGTCACAGAAGACCATATTTAAAGATTGGAAAATAATCAGCAAATACAACATTGAACCTTCTCCGCCTTAGGACATAACTTCCTTCTCTCTGACCCTTGGGTAGCATCATTTCTTCCATTTAATTGGAGGATATCCTTTTGTGATTTGTTGTTACTGTTTACAAGAAACAAGTAAGACAGCAATTATCGATATAATAGCAGAAAAAGAAGATATATAACACATGAGTTTCTTGAAGTATAAATTGCTTTCTTTTTCAAAAGGGCTGCTTACTTTAGGAAGTAGTACTGGGAGAGCAGAAATGAGGGGTGAGACAGAAAAAAACTTCATTTGCATATAGTCTCGTTCATATTTGCATACTCTACAGGATGACTTGATGAGGTGAGCAGGTTTGAGACAAGTGGCCTAGTTCTAAATGATCATCAGCAAAGGGAAAGACACAACATAAAGGTTGGACTTTAGGGGGACTAATGTCACGATTAAATGTTAATTCTTGAAATCTTTTCAAGCCAAAGACGATCTGTCAGCTTTAAGTAATACATTTGTTTTATAAGTTCATCTTTTTTGTTTTAAACAAATAGAAGCTTTCCAAAAATTGCTCCCTTTTTACTAGTGCTTTGTAGTATTTAAAAGATTTGTCAGCTGATTAGAGACTCCTGAATAAATGGACATAAGGATGATGTGTCTTTTGTTTGCCTGATAAATATTTGCTGAGTGACTTACAATGAACAAATAAAAATTATAAAAGAATAAATAACTAATTGGAATTAGGAGGTTCTTTATGATATACACAAAAACTGTACATTTCCATAAGAATGACTTCAAAGAATTACAGGTACTGATTCCATGATGACCAAACACAAAACTGAAAACTAGAGCTGCCTCTCTATTCCATGCTGGCGAAAGAAAGTTCAAAAGTGAAGCAATCATCTGCATAATTCAGACAAAAAAAAAAAAAAAAAACAACTACTGAGGGAAAAAGGGCCCTTCTTTTCTGGCCTAAATTCACTTGAGCCATCCAATAACATGACCCACCAGAGTGGAATTTGGAATTAAAGAGGCTTGTCTTGGCTCCTGTCCAGTGAGATTTAGTTACTGAATTCCTTAAAGGACATTGTTCAAACATGGTCTCCCATGTAACTGGGTTCTAAGGCATGGACTGTAGGAACCTTAACATCATCACATGACAGCGGCGTATTATTCCATTGGATCAAGTTATCCAGAAAAATCACTCTCATTTCAGTGTACCTTTCTGGGTTAGACAAAACCAAAGTGTATTGCCCAAGATTTGCACTGATTACACATGAATACCTGAAAGCTTTGCCTGCAAAGTGTGTTAATAAATATGATCCCACTTCCAAGATTATACAGATAGAAGCAAATGGGCCAAAGGTGACAATTATTTGGTAACTTGTCAATCACCACCTGGCCATCCACATCCTTGGTTGTTCTGAATGCCCATTTGATTACTGAAATAACTATTGATTTAATGAATGGCAGAAGTTACAACATTTGAACTGTCTACCATCTCAACAGTCTTTCATGACTCTAATTTGCTCCCTGAACCCTTGTTTACCAAATGGAGAAAACCCAAGGATGTCTTGCAGAGAGTAACTTTATTGCAAAAATAGCAACTATGGCCTTGTGCTCGCTTTCCCAGGGCTCCCACAGTCTTGCTGGCCATGTCAGAGCAAGGGTTTCTGTAAAATTGCCTGGGTTTCCACGTGCACACCTGGGAGAGCAAATTCTCCTGTGCTCAGAAACTGGGATGCAAGCTAAGTTCCCATTTTCTTTGACTGCGGAACAGACAAAGACCAGTTGGTTAGTGCTGACATGACTCACACTACTGGAGGAAATACTGCTATTCTGCATTTGCTCATTTTTTTATCAATGGGGAGATATTTGTCTGGAGAAAACTACGTCCTTTGTCTTTGTACAGAAAGTCCTTGCTTCTATAGGAGGATAACCAAGGAAGGAAAAATTGATCATGCATGTCCCATGTGTAAGTTTCATGGGTAACTTTTCATTTGAAAGATTTGAATTGAAATATAGGAAATGAAATGTGGCCCTTAAAATACCAGTTATATAGCAGAATGATTTTTAATAGCTGAGTATACCACCTCTCATTGAGCAGGTTGCTTTCATCACCGCTTTGAAGCATATGTTATCATTATAAATACTTTTAATCATTTGATTATAACTTCACATTGGAAATAATTTTTAAATTCATTAACCTTGAGTCATCAAATAATGCAACAGTGTGTTCAGTGCATCCATGTAGACAAAGCACTTTCCTATATGGATGCATGGACCACACATGAGCCTGGGGACTCTGGGAGATAGAAAAGTGGATAATGAGATACTTAGCTAATAAAAGGAAAATTAGACACAGGATCTTCTGTTGCCTGTCCCATTCTCTTTTCATTATTCCACAGCTTTTCCAACATTATGTGGGATAACACAGAAAATTTTGAAAAGGAAATTTTCTACACCTTTACCTACAATTTACAACTCTCATGCTTTTATTTTTTTCTCTTTCTCTGTCTCTTCTTCTTCTCTTTTCTTGTTCTTTTTTATCTTGTTGGATCAAATGAATATTGTATTCATATTCATCCAAGGGAACTTATTTTTGCTTATCTTTTCCAACCATGAGACTAATAGAGCATAATGGAGATGTAATTGATACTTAGCTATTGTCCTGGAAATAGATTTCATTACAATTGTATGTAAGAGATATTTAAAAATAACTGTAAAACAGGAGACATATTTATGCACTTCTGAAGATGAATAGACTTTTTTATAGGTGGAGAGACATTCCATAAGATAAGCTAAAATTAATCATATTGCTGAAGTTTTCAAAGAAGTTAGAGTCCAAATTAAACATAAAAGGGCAAACTGGTTTCTTCGTCTTGCGTATTTTAATGAAGACTAGAGAGGCTGGAGAAATATTTATATTCTTTTATTCATATTTTCAGGATTGCCTCATGTCTCGATTTTTTTCAAGTCTCTCATTTAAGTGAGGGTACTTCAAAGTGAGTATGGGTATTCTCAACTCCTCCTATCTTTTTTAGAAAAGGAAGAATTAATGGGACTGGAAATGTAAAAACAACAGATGTACTAAAAGTGTGATTACTGCAGTGAGTAAGATATACGGGGGAGTTCCTCCACTCCTCAGAGCTGTGCTTGAGGGCCAATTGTATCATAGAGAGGCTGAACCCCACAGCAGTACTAGACCATCTCTAGGAATTGACTGCTGCTTCCCCTCGGAGGGCCACAGATAAGGAGTTGTTTCTTTCTAGACATAGCTATTGGCTTTGTGGTTAACAAGAGTCCTTGCGAGGAATTGTGGGCAATTCACTTAAGGATGAATATTGAAATGTGGTGCGTGGTAAGAGAAGAAATTCTGCTCCCAAATACTTGCTACATTAATTACTCTGATGGAATTCAAGGGTAGAGAAGCACCAGCCCTTCAAGTCCTCCACTAAGGGACAGACACAGAAAAGTGAGCTCAACTATGGATTCCAAGGTCAGAAAGAGACTGCTAACAGCACCACTTGTGCCGAAGTGAGGTCTCTTCCATTCTGGCCCCAGATTTTTTTTTCTCTCCACAGAACTACATAGTTCAGTCATGACGCCTTGAGGGAGAAAACACTGTCTGAAGACAGTGGACGAGATAAGAAAAACTGAAGCTGAGTCCCAGGCACAATGGTGTACATGTTGATATCATTGGGTTATGAACTATTTTCTTTTAATCTGGTTTCAAAAGATGACTTCCTCCATATGCAATTAATTCCACATAGAACTACAAGGAACTGCATATTTTAGAACAGTTGTGTCATCAGTATGAATGTTTAAACAATCTCTGTGGTCTCTTTCCCACAAACTGATTTAACATGTATATAAAGAAGCTTTTGAAATGAGCACTTTACATTTGCTTCTCAAACTTCAGTGTCTGTTTTCAGTAAATATTGAAGATGAAACTTCCCTCATTCATGCCTGGAGCACTGGCCAATTGCAACTGAGGAATGCAGTTCTTGGGGTTCTCATGAATAAAACTCTCCAGTTGTGAACCTACTCAATGGGACCACAACAGAGTGGATGTGGGATAAAGCATTCATGAAAACTGCCTGAGCTAACCACAGATTATCCTAATTAATACCAAAACAGTGGGAGCTGCACAGACCTGGGTTCAAATCCTGGCTCCATCACTTATAGATGGGGTGACCATGTATCCCTGTTTGCCCATGCTGGTCCCAGTTCACTCTTTCTGGTGAGGTGTAATTATTGATAATGTCCTTTTCAAAAGCATCCCAGTTTGAGCTAGAATGTACATGGCACCCTACAAACAGCAACACCTAACTTTGGTCTTTGTGTCCTTGCTTCCTATGGGTATAGCAGTGTCAGTCAGGGTTCTGGTCCTAGAGACCTATTTTGTAGGCCAAAGAATCAAAACTAATCATGAAATCAACATAGTGAATTGAAGCACAACTATATATGCGGCATAATAATTTATTGCAAAATTAAGGGGTGTATTTTCTCCCCACATATTTGTTTTCCTTTTCCAATTTAAAAAGAAACCAGTTCCTTTTGTGCTTCCTTTCCTCAGGGATTTTTGCAGGCTGGAAGGCAGAAATCTGTGGCTCTTTCGGCTTTTTGTAAATGCCTACACCTATTGAAGAGATAAGTGTCCCGGGCTCTTAGAAAAAAAGGACAAAGCGTCGGAGGGCAGAGAGAGACAGAGGCTCTTCTGCCTACTAAGTAGAGGAGGAAGACTGTGGACCCCACTGAGAAAGCAGAGGAGTGGCAACTAAACCACGGGCAGGATCAGCTATGTAATGTGTGGGCCCAGTGCAAAATGAAACTGTGAAGCTCCTCGTTCAAATTTCAAGACGGCAACAACAGAGCATTAAAACAAATTCAGAGTTCTGAGAGTCGGGCCCTGAGAGACCACAGTTTGCACAGCCATGCAGCTGGGCCTGCGTAGAAGAGATGGCTTCTTCGCAGATGGCTTCAAAAGGGTGGCACCATCTGCAAAGTTCCCTAACCCTACACAGTGCCACCAAAATCCAGGGCACCACTCTGGGCCTCACAGTATGGATGAGAGTGGAACCTTGAAAAACTGGAGATTACAGGCCCTTCCTCAGTTGTCCTCATTCCAAGTAAAGCTTCCTGGTTCTGGTGTGAATCTGGGAAAGACAGGGGGCCCCAACAAGGATGAGGCAGACATTCTTAACATCTTAGAGGAAGGATGGAGGCTGAGAGTCTGAAACTAAGTTAATTTAAAGAAATAAAGAAATTGATATGTTTTGCACACTTTAGTTTGTAGGCTAAAATTTATTCCACATATGCTCTTATAAATATTTAAGTATATAAAACCAAATGTTTAATATAAGATCCACATTGTAAATACTCCTTTGAGAGTATTTTTCTGCATGGACTGCAATGGCTGAACTTGTTAAAATATAAGTCGGTCAAGTAGAGGGGAGGATGCTTGCTTTCTTGGTAAACCTCCCTGAAATACCCACAGGCTTTCTTCATTGCTGTGGAGACCTTTGATCTGCATTTAAAAGTCAGATTGTTTGTCTCAAACATTTCCCTTATTCATTTCATGTACAGAAATGCTCTGAGAGTTACTAAGTGATAGCTTCTTTTTACTGAATTTATTGGGATTACATTGGTTAACAAAACCATACAGGTTTCAAGTATAAAACTCACCAAAACATTATCTGCACACAGCAGTGTTCACCCATCACCCAAAGTAAAGTCTCTTTCCATTCCCACTTATCCCTCTGCCCATTTCCTCCTCCCCCACCGCCCTTTCCCTCTAGTGATCACCATACTGTTGCTCATGTCTGTGTGTCATATATGTGTATATATATATGTGTATTTTGGTAATCCCTCGCCATTTTTTTCTTAGCCCCTAACACCTCTCCTTTCTGACAGCTATCAGTATGTTCTATGTATCTATATTTCTGTTTCTATTTTGTTTGTTAAATTATTTTTTTCATTAGATTACACACACAAGTGTGATCATATGGTATTTGTCTTTATCTGACTGGCTTATTTCACTTAACATACTAATTTCCTGGTCCATCCACACTGTCTCAAAAGGTAAGATTTTTTTTTTCTTTTACAGCCAAGAAGTATTCCATTGTGTAAATGCACCATAACTTTTTTATCCACTCATCTACTGATGGGCACTTGGACTGCTTCTAGATCTTCGCTATTGTAAATAACACTGCAATGAACATAAGGGTGCATATATTCTTTCAAATTAGTGTTTCACGTTTTTTTTGGATATATTTCCAGAAGTGGGATTTGGGGGTCAAAAGGTAGTTCCATGTTTAATTTCTGAGGAAACTCTGTACTGTCTTCCACAGTGGTGGTACCAGTCTGCATTCCTACAAACAGTGCACTATGGTTCCCTTTTCTCTACATCCTCACCAGTGCTTGTTCATTGATTCACTGATGCTGCCCGTTCTGACAGGCATGAAGTGATATCTAATGTGGTTTTAATTTTCATTTCTCTGATGATTAGTGATGTTGAGCATCTTGTCATATGTCTATTGGTCATCTGTATGTCCTCTTTGGAGAAGTGTCTATTCAGGTCCTTTACCCTTTTTTAAATTTTTTTTTGTCTTACTGGTGTTCAGTTGTATAAGTTCTCTATGTATCTTGGAAATTGACCCCTTATCAGATGTGTATTGGCAAATATGTTCTCCCATTCAGTGGATTGCCTTTTCATTTTGTTGATGGTTTCCTTTATTGTACGAAACTTTTTAATTTGATGTAGTCCCATTTGTTTATTTTTTTCTTTATTTCCCTTGCTATACAAGATGTACCAGCAAAAGTATTCTTACAAGAGATGGATGAAATCTTACTGGCTATGTTTTCTTCTAGGATTCTTATGGTTTCATGACTTACATTTAAGATTTTTATCCATTCTAAGTTTATTCTTGTGTATGGTCTAAGTGGATGGTCTAATTTCATTTTTCTGCACATACCTGTTCAATTTTCCCAACACCATTTATCGAAGATGCTGTTTTTACTACATTGTATGCTCTTGTTTCCTTTGTCAAATATTAATTGACCATAAAGGCATAGGTTTATTTCTGGACTCTCTGTTCTGTCACATTGATCTATATGCCTGTTCCTATGCCAATACCAGGCAGTTTTAATTACAATGGCCTTGTGGTATAGTTTGATATCAGGTAGAATGATACCTCCAACTTTCTTCTCCTTTCTCAAGATTGCTGGGGTTATTGGGAGTCTTTTCTGGTTCCATACAAACTTTTAGAATATTTGTTCCAGATATGTGAAATAAGCCATTGGTGTTTTAATAAGAATTGCACTGAATCTATACATTGCTTTGAGTAATATGGACATTTTAATGATGTTATTTCTTCCTCCCCATGACTATCCATGAACATGGTATCTGATTGCACTTATTTGTATCTTCCTCAATTTCTTTTTTTAGTATCCTATACTTTGCCAAGTACAAGTATTTTAGCACCTTCATTAATTTTTATTTCTAGGTACTTGTTTTTGCTATAATTGTAAATGGGATTGTTTTCTTAATTTCCCTTTCTGATAGTTTATTATTAGTCTATAAAAATGCTACTTATTTCTGGGTATTTATATTGTATTCTGCCACTTTACCAAATTCATTTGTTAGTTCTAACAGTCTTTTGGTGGAGTCTTTAGGGTTTTCTGTTACAGTATCATGTAATCTGTGAAAATAACAATTTTACTTCTTCTTTTCCAATTTGGATGCCTTTTAGTTTTTCGTCTGATGGCTGTGGCTTTCCAGTACTGTGCTGGATTTCCAGTACTATGGATTTCCAGTGCTATGTTGAATAAAAGAGGTGAAAGCTGACTTCCCTATCTTGTTCCTGATCCATGAGGAAACAATTTATGCTCATTGAGTATGATGTTGGCTGTACATTTTTTGTATGTGGCCTTTATTTTGTTGAGTTATGCTCCCCCTATTCCCACTTTGCTGAGAGTTTCCATCATAAATAGGTGCTGGATTTTATCAAATTCTTTTTTTCTGTATCTATTGATATGATCTTGTGATTTTTATCCTTCATTTTTTTCTGTGATATAGCACATTTATTAGTTGGTGAATATTGCACCAGCCTTGTATACCAGGCATAAATCCCATGTGATCATCGTATATGATCATCGTAAGTATTATTGGATCTTGTTTGCTAATATTTTGTTGAGGATTTTATTTTTTAATGTATTTTGTTGATTATGCTATTACAGTTGTCCCAATTTTTACCCCTTTGCCTCCCCTTCACCTGGTACTCCTACCCTTCAGGCAATCCTACCCTTAGTTTATGTCCATGGGTCATGCATACAAGTTCTTTGGTTACTTGATTTCCTATACTGTTCTTAACATCCCCTTGTCTGTTCTGTACTTATCAGTTAGTACTTCTTAATCCCTGCACTGTTCCCCCACTTTCCCTCTTCCCCCATTTTCCCTCCCTTTCCTCCCTACTGATCACCTTCCAAAGTATCTCCATATCTATGATTTTGTTTCTGTTCTGCTTGTTTGCTTAGTTTGCTTTTTGGATTCAATTGTTGATAGTTGTGAATTTATTACCATTTTAATGTTTATATTTTGATCTTTTTCTTAAATAAGTTTTTTTATCATTTTATATAAAATGGGTTGATGGTGATGAACTCTTTTAGCATTACCTTGTCTGGGAAGCACTTTATCTGTCCTTCCATTCTAAATGATAGCTTTGCTGGGTAGAGTAATCTAGGTTGTAAGCCCTTGCTTTTCATCACTTTGAATACTTCTCGCCAGTCCCTTCTTGCCTGCAAAGTTTTTTTAAAGAAGACAAACAGCCCAATTAAAAAATGGGCAAAGGACTTGAACAGACACTTCTCCAAGGAGGACATACAAAGGATCCAGAGACACATGAAAAGATGCTCAGTGTCGCTAGCTATCAGAGAGATGCAAATTAAACCCACAATGGGCTACCACTTTACACCAGTCAGAATGGCCATCATAAACAAAGCAACAAACAAGTGTTGGAGAGGTTGTGGAGAAAAGGGGACCCTAGTGCACTGTTGGTAGGATTGCAGACTGGTACAACCACTATGGAAAACAGTGTGGAATTTTCTCAGAAAACTAAAAATGGATCTGCCTTTTGACCCAGCAATTCCACTGCTAGGATTATATCCTAAGAACCCTGAAACACCAATCCAAAAGAACCTATGCACCCCAATGTTCACAGCAGCACAATTTACAATAGGCAAGTTTGAAGCAACCTAGGTGCTCATCAGTAAATGAATGGATCAGAAAACTATGGTACATTTACACAATGGAATTCTATGCAGCAGAAAGAAAGAAGGAGCTCCTACCCTTTGCAACAGCATGGATAGAACTGGAAAGCATTATGCTGAGTGAAATAAGCCAGGCAGTGAAAGACAAATACCATATGATCTCACCTTTAACAGGAACCTAAACAACAAAACAAACCAACAAGCAAATTATAACCAAAGACACTGAAATAGAGAACAGGTTGACAATGACCAGAACGGAGAGGGAAGGGAATTTCAGGGGAAAAGGGGAAGGGTTTACAGGAACAAGTATAAAGGACACATGGACAAAAACTAGGTGGTGGGGTGGAAATGGGAGGGAGGTCAGGAGCACTGGGGATATGGGCTGAGATGGAAGTAAAAGACAGAAAACTGTACTTGAACAATTAAAATAAAAGAAATTTAAAAAAACCAACATCTTAAGTACTTTCAAGGGCCAATAAATAATGGAAAATAAAAAAAAAGAGAGATCAGCTGACAGTCTTATAGGAACCTCGTTACAGGCAACCCTCTGCTTTTTTCTTGCTGCTTTTAAGATTATTTCTCTGTCTTTAACTTTTGGCCATTACCATGTGTCTTGGTATGGTCCTCTTTGTGTCCATTTTGTTTGGGACTCCCTAGTTCCTGAACTTGTAAGTCTATTTCCATTACCAAATTAAGGAAGTTTTTTTTTTTTCACTATTTTTTTCAAACAAACTTTCAATTTCTTCATCTCTCTCTTCTCCTTCTGGCACCCCTATGATTTGGAAGTTGTTATGTTTGAAGTTGTCCCAGAGGCTCCTTAGCCTATTCTTGGATTTATTTTTCTTCTTGTTGTTCTAATTGAATGTTTTTTTTTTCTTCCTTATGTTCTAAATCATTGATTTGATTCTCAGCTTCATCCACTCCACTGTTGGTTCCCTATAATTTTTTCTTTATTTCACTTAGTTTAAACTTCATTTATGCCTGGGTCTTTTTTATGCTGTTGAAGTACTTCAACATCCTAATAACCAGTGTTTTGAACTGTGCATCTGGTAGATTGCTCATCTCCACTTTGTTTAGTTCTTTTTCTGGAGTTCTGTTCTTTCATTTGGGTTATGTTTCTTTGTCTTTTCATTTTGGCAAAATGAGTGTTTGTTTCTATGTATAGATAGAGCTGCTTTGACTCCCTGTCTTAGTAATATGGCCTATTGTAGATAAGCACACCCATAAGTTGGATGGAGCAGAGCCCTAGGTAATTGCAAGGGGCAGGGCAACCCGTGCAAACCAGGTTGATGGAGTCTCCAACATGGTGTGGCTACACTGTGGCTCTGTGTGGGACGGGAGACAATGTCACTGCCTGGCCTCTGGAGTCTCTGGAGTTTTGTCTGAGAGGAAGCTGTCCCCCAGCAGTTGCCCTGATGTCAAACACTTCAGTTTCTCCCTGCATGCCACTGGTGCCCTTCCAGCTGCTGCCCTGGTGCTGGAGCCCAAAGGGATTAAGTTTATGTTATTCCTAAGTCTGTTGTGGGTACTTTAAGAGGAGACACCTGAGAATCCCACAGTTTCTTCAGTCTCCCCAACTGTCAAGGGTTTTTATAGTCAGAAGTTATGGGGACTTATCTTGCTGGCACTAGAACCCTGGGCTGTGTGGTCTGATGTGGGACTGAGATCCCTGGCTCCAGAGGTGTCCCTCCCAATTTTTGTCCAGCACACATGGGTATGAGATCACCTGTTCTGTTTCTCCTTGTCTCCACATCTCCACACTTCACCACCTCTCAGCCCCTTCTACCTGTCTGAATGAATGTGATTTCTTTAATTCCTTGGCTGTTGGACTTCCATATAGCTTGATTTCCAACAATTCTAGGTGACACTTATTTGTAGTTTAGTTGTAATTTTTGCTGTGGTTGTACGTTTAGGCAAGCCATGTTTACCTATACCTCCATTGTGACCAGAAGTCTGTTGAGGATTTTAGCTTCTATGTTCATCAGAGATATTGACCTGTATATCCTTTTTTTATTGTGTCTTCATTTGATTTTGAAATTAGAATAATACTGGCTTCGTAAAATGAGCTTGGAAGTCTTCCTTCCTCTTGGAATTCCTGGATTAGCTTGAGAAGGGTAGGTGTTATTTCTTCTTTGAAGGTTTGGTAAAATTCACCTGTAAGGCCATCTGGCCTAGGGCTTTGTATGCTGGGAGTTCTAAAATTACTGCTTCAATTTCATTAGTTGTAAACTGGTTTATTCAAATGTTATGATTTTTCCTGATTCACTTTTGAAAGATTGTATGTTTCTAGAAATTTAGCTATTTTACCCAGGTTTTCTGATTTGTTGGCATAGAGTTGTTCATTGAATGGTAGCTTCTACAGGATGAGAAGTTCCATGGTCTCATTTAAGTGGTTGTATATTTGAACATCTTATTTTTGACAGTAAATTTTTTCAAAGCTATGTTTCTCTGTAATAGTGTGTAATATTTGAGGAAGTTACTTAACCTGCGATAGTATCTTTAAGTGAGGGTCCTATCCACCTCTTTGGGTGTTTTCAGGACTTCACAGTACCCAGCACATATTAAATGCTAAAGTGTTGCTGGGTTCTGGACATGACTCTGCCATGTCAATTATACAATGGTGACCAATTTCTAGTTCATGGGTTACCTCAAGCTTTTGCTTGCTTTTTTTTGGGGGGGGGGGTTAAAAGAGAAAATGAACCTCTTTCCACCATGAAGTTCTAGGAATTTTTTTTGTTTTAATATTAACATAATTGACTTGCCCCCCAAAAAGGACAAGTCAGAAACAACCATTTCAGATGCCCATGGATCATGGAATAGCTTATTTCATGCTGCTGCCAGCTCCTCCTAACCTTGGGTAGATATTGAATCACTGAATTAGAATCAAAAGGGACAAGAGATCATAGTTTTCAGTAGTGACCCAGGGACTCCTGGAGGCACCCAAGTGGCTCCCCAATGCGTGTGGTTCGAGACACCTCCTCCCCACTTTGCCAGAGGAAACTCCAACTGTACCTGTTTTCTATATTGTCCATCTAAGTAATATTTTATTTTCCAAAGGACACAGCTAATAAACAAAATAAACAGAACATTTGAAAATTACCTATCTGGTCCAACCCCAATATTTTAGAGTTGATGAAATTCATAACTAGAAGGTGATTTCAGTCGACATCATACAGCCAGTTGGTGGCAGAGCCAGGAGTAAAGCAAAGTCAGCTCCAGTCCCCAGCAGAGCCATTTTCCTTCTAGCAGGCTGCTTATTGCAGAAAAATGTCACAAGGTCATGATTTATACCTTACAAATCAGATATACAAAAACAGTGGTGCGTTTTCTATAACCAATTTAATCTTGCTCTGAAGCTCTCCTTCCTAAAGATGGTGGAAATAAACTTAACTTGCTAAGTAACAGCCTCTTCCAGAGTGGAGAAAAGGGAGGGGGAGCTGAATTTAATGTTAAGATTCTTTACTGGAGCCAGTTCCCTGCCTTCTAAGGATCTCCTCGCTTTTGTTTTCTCAAGATGGCGTCTGAGTGATGGAGAAGTTTATGGATTCTCATGGAGCAGGAGGAAGGATGTGTAAGTAGGTTGTCTTCCTCTGCAGGCTCCTGCTGGTCTACAGCTGAGGTATGGCTCCTCTCAGTCTTCAGGCATCAGCCACTATCCTCTCTACATGTGCTCTCTAAGTGTCTGCAGCTGCTGTGATTTGCAGTCTGCCCTCTCAGCATGGGCAATCTGTGGTGACAGCTCCCAGGGGGCTAGGCCATTTCTCCCTGGGAAAATTCTAACCAGGGTGCCAGGGCCATGGGAAGGCCATCTTTAGGACAGGACTGGCTGCCATTTAAGGAAGCACCTCTTTGTTGGGCACCTGAACAACTGAAACTTAACTAGAATTTTTGTATACATTCTTCCCTTAACTTTTTCTTTAAGTGAAAAATTAAAAGCAGACACACAATTATTTTAAAAAGCAGATCTTGTTAAAGACAGCAGAGTAAAAACACTTATGCCATTCCTCTTCCTAAAATTCCAATGAAAACAATAAATGGAACAAAAATAAAAGAAAAAACTCTCCCCATCATGAATGAAACAAGGAAACAGTTATAATCCCAAACCACAAACTATGAGGAACACCTGCCATATATCGTGGGCATGAATGGAGATAAGGGAAGCCCTTAATGCTGACAACATCCTTCTTGGATCACAAACAGGATCTATATTTCCATAAAATTAAGTGAGGCAACCCTAAAAAGTCAAGCCAATGAATGATCCTTTGCTTAGAGAGGGGACATCAAAGGACATGAACAAGACATGAGAGGAATGGAAACTGTCCTTAAGAGATGCTGAGTTTTAGATGTCACAGATTTTTTGCTTCTTTTTACTTCTCCAAGTTTTTTGAAATTTTTAAAGAGCACTTTACAATAGCCATTCAAACAATAAGTAAAAGCTAAAAACAAAACAAAAAAAAACAAAGCAACTGCTTTTATTAACTGTGTGTAAAGTGGTTAAAAACTACTTAATAGCTACATCAGAATTCTTCTTAGGGAGGAATAGTCTTTATTATACCTTCATAGGATATTGAGCCTAAAAAGATAAAGCAGACCCAGAGTCTAGAAGAAGAGAGAATAGAGTGAAGACCAAATTGTTCTCCATTCAAATATGGGCACAATTAGTAGACTTTGGCTGAGATTATTGCTCCAGAAAGGAAAGCAGGAAAAAAAGGAGAAAAGGATCCAAGAATCATTGGGTGTGGCAGTAGGGGTGGTGGCAATATTAGGACCTGAGTTGACAGAAATTGCCAATAGTGTTTCTAACCTTGAGAATTCTGAGGTTTTTAAGTTATTTGTATTACCTTGATTTAAAGACCTCCTTGGCTTCCCTCAGCCTTCACCTATACCCACAAAGGTCTTGGTTTTATTATTTATTTGTTTACATTATTTTTTTTCTTGAGGTTGGGTAGAAATGAAAGCAATCAAAGGAATGAGACAGGACTTGTGGGTTGGAAATGATCAGCTGAAGTATGAGATCTGAATCAGAGCTAATGAGGAAAGCTCCTTCTACCTCCATCCCCAGCCCACTGACTGATGGCTTTAAACTCCTTCCCCACACATTGCAAAGGGTTTGGAGCCACTTTCATTTGTGCCTCAGCTGACCTCTAGATTAACTACGTTAGAAGCCCTTCGATCAGGAGGAAGAAGGGTGGGGTTATTTTGATGGAGTCCGGGTAGGAAGTCATTGAAAGGAAGAGTAGAGAAGGGCAGACTGAACAGGAAGAGCAGCACGGTTTCTGTTCACAAGTGGCCATTCTCCACCTTGAATAGCCAGCAAGGTCCTACATATACCCACCCTAATCCTTTGTAGACCACTTCCCCTCTCCCAGTTCATCAGTTACACTTGAATAGAAGAGAAGAGAAGAGAAGAGAAGAGAAGAGAAGAGAAGAGAAGAGAAGAGAAGAGAAGAGAAGAGAAGAGAAGAGAAGAGAAGAGAAGAGAAGAGAGAAAAGGAAAAAGAAAAAAGAAAAGAAAAGAAAAGAAAAGAAAAGAAAAGAAAAGAAAAGAAAAGAAAAGAAAAAAGGAAAAGAAAAGAGCCCTGGCTGGTGTGGCTCAGTGGATTGAGTGCCGCCTTACGAACCAAAGGATAGCCAGTTCAGTTCCCAGCCAGGGCACATACCTGGGTTGCAGGCCAGGCCCCCAGTAGGGGGTGCATGAGAGGCAACCACACATTGATGTTTCTCTCCCTCTCTTTAGAAAAAAAATCCAACAGATGAGCAAGAGGATAACACAGTGATTCTTACTGGTATTCAGAATTCCTTCAAGATTTCTGCCCTTGCTAAGATATCTGAATAACACATTGAGTCAAGAACATATTCCTTCTTATTCTAGGGTCTTCTTCTGAAGAATCTTCTATTGTAAATAGTAAGGGCTTCTACCAGTACTGATTTCTTAAAACCATTATTTACTAAAAATCCAAGACAAGTCATCTTACAACACACATGTTGTACAATGGTGGAGAAGAAACAGGATAACCAAGATTTGTAAAACTTCCAGTTTAAAAAAACTGAAGAGTAGGAAATACTCAGCAGGCCATTAACCAATAGTAAATAGCAAATCCTGCTGAATAGGGGTACAACAATGATTCCCAGCTTGACACTTATTTGGTTGGTGATTCTAGAAACTACCTTCTAAGAAGACCTCCCTATTAATTATCATATATAATTTATTCTTGGTGAGTAATAAAGACCATAGCCTTCTGGGGGGATACAGAGCTTCCATAGACTTCTGCATTTTGGTAGAAATCCAGAGGCCTGGGATTTGCTTTAAGGATAAAGTCATAGGCAGTTACCAGGCAGGCTTAAGCTGCCTTTTACCATGTGGTTTCCTGAAAACCTTAGCTGGCTTCTCTTCTATGTGTTTCTTATCAACTGCATGTGCATGAAGACAGGGCCAAACACCCTGCGAGGACAGTCTTTAAATTTGAAGATTTCCTTCCATTATTTCTGACATTAGTGACCTGTCCTTTCCTAATCCTTCTTCAATGTCCACTTCTTGGGACTATTTGAAATCAGAGCTTTTCATGGTGAGACATCCTTGAACCCAAAATTTTGCAATAGGCCTGAACAAGGTATATCACACAAGGCCTTTCTAGCCAAGGCTACTGCTTTGAAGTCATTGTTTCTTCTCTAAGGGAGCGGTTGTCTTGGTGAGCCTTTCAAAGCTTCATATCGCGGGACTTCTTTTCATCTGACACTGTGGCCACAGTCAGAGAGCACCTCCTTTAGGAGAGCAGCATCGGCTCGTCCTGGGACTTGGTGCACAACAAAAGAAGGTGTGCACCTTGCCTTTGTCCAGCAGTGCCCTCCAGCCCCTAAGCCCAATCATTTTAGATTCTGATCAATTTTAGATTTACTCCGCTTTCACAGACCAATATTTTAATCTTTTTTTCTTTTTTTTAAGTTGCAAGTAACAAAATCCGTTTAGGCTGATTTAAGCAGAATTTATTGAGTTATTAGTGGCTCAGTGACTCATTGGGAGGTTCAGAGAAAAAGAAGCTCAAGTCTAGGCTCCTTGGAATGCAGCCCAGACCCTCCCACAGAAGTAACCCGGCGAAGGTGTGCTGCCACCACCACTCTCTGCCAGCTCCCTCACCTACAAAATGCATGGACAGGCTCAGAACCCAGTCTGTTCTCTCCTGCTGCTGACTTCCAAATCAGAGTTTCACGTGGGTGAGTTTGATTGGTGGATCTTAGGTCACATGCCTGCTCCCTGGCTGCAAAGTATGCTGGGAAATTCTTTCCCGAGTTTCACAATGTGTGAAACTATGAAAACGTAGAGCAGGGGGTTAACAGAATAACAGGTATCTGTCAAAGAGGATT
Source organism: Tonatia bakeri (assembly GCA_004024845.1). Lineage (NCBI taxonomy): Eukaryota > Metazoa > Chordata > Mammalia > Chiroptera > Phyllostomidae > Tonatia > Tonatia bakeri. The sequence continues at coordinate 538,689 of PVIA01000214.1, forward strand.
TTTTAAAGTGAACAATTTTCTCATTAGAGCCCCAGAAAGGTTCAGGTCATAGAGACAGTAAATGCTGAGGAAGGTGAGGGTGAAATATGAAGCTAAAACATGGTTTGGTTGAAAAATCTATGGAAGGCAGGCTTCTAGGTTCTCTCATCCACCCCATGCAGACAGGCATTTATATGTCCACCCTATCCTTCCCCTTCCCTCTCCCCTTAGAAGACTAGAAATTTATTCTCTGCTGAACTTCTAGGCTCAGACATACCAGGCCTAGAGGAGGTTAGGGCTAAGGTGCTGGACTTAAAACAAGGAGATTAAGGTAAATTCTGCTTCAAAAGTATGAAAGTAATCTACTTTCAAAATTCCATGGGATGCTTTCAGCTGTCTCTAGATTCCAGCAGCAGGCATTCTGGAAATCCCAGGTATCTTTGCTGGCGGCTGGGGGAAGAATGGAGTGGGTTGTAATGATCATCTGCTTCCGTTCTCAGAACCCATGGGAGTAGTGTTCTCATCCTCTTCTCCCCAGCACCTATATAATGCCTGCCCTCCTGTTCCATTCCACAGCATCCTCTGAGGCTTGCAAGAGTGTCCTAGGCCAGTTGAAGAAAATGGTAAGCTTATCCATTACCAGTTGAAGAAATGAATGAAATGGTGTGTTATATTTCATTTTGTTTTCACCACAGGTGAACTAGACATCATAGAAAGTCAGAGCCAGATTATCCAGTACAATATCTAATAGCTAAAACTAAAGTTTAAAATTCTGTGGTAGAAAAAAGATGGCTTTCCCAGGCTCGAAGAGTCCAGGAGCCTGACGCCACATGCCATCTGCTGGTCCTAAGCTGTATAGCTCCAGAGTAATTCCAGAGGCCAAAGGGGAACAAAGGGAGCCCTTGCTCCCTTCGGAGGGGGAGGCTCCAACCGCCCCCTGCTGCAGGTTTGAAAAGTGAACAAGTCCAGACCACTACCTTACAAGGAATGAGAAAAATGAGGATATCCTATTTTGGCATTTGCCTCAAAATTGTCATCATTCACTTCAAGTTCCTAACCGCGAAGACATTCCTACTTATTTTCTCAGGTGTTGTGGAGTTTTGACATGGGAGGAAAATGTCACTTCCAGAAACATAAAGTAGACTAGTTCAGAATGCTCCGATTTTTACAACATCCACTTCTTAACATGACATCTTCTTAAGGTATGATGTCTCAGATTCCACACCAGCTTGCGAGATCGCATCCCACTCAGTGATATTCCTTGGGCGCCAATCGCTGTTCACTGCTGGGGCTTTGCAGTGGCTGCAAAGAGCAGATAAGTGCAACCCACACCCTTTTTTCATAGAAAATATCACTAATTAGTCTTAACTACTGGATGCTAATTTTACCTTTTCCCCCCATTCTGTGTATTAAATTCCCTTTGATCAAAGTTAGAGTATTAGAGCAAAGCAGGTCTGGTCCAGGCTCAACGGTACGAGGCCCCTAGAAGATCCTGTACAATGGCAACGGGTTTACTCCTAACTTTCTATAAACCCAAACACAAACTAACAGAAGTCTCTCTCACAGGGCATACATTGGTATTTGATCCAATAATCCAGTAAAATAAATGCAGAGAAATAACACAGACATCTTTGCATGTCCAAAAATATACTTAAATCTGACCACTGTTTGAAGATTGCAGCACCAAATATATTATAAATGACCCCTATTAAGAAAAGAATAAAAAAATTATAAATTGTGTTTTTCACAAGGTCTGTGCCCAGGCTACATGCCAAGGCTCAGACTTCCATAAGCCAAGCCCATCAGCCCAGAATCATTCAGTCAAGTCACTTTGACAACACACATGTACTGGCTGGTATAAAACTGAAACATCCAGTAGATGCTTTTCCTTCTATCTTGTATAACAAATGCAATGAGCTATTAAATTATGAAGCAGTTGGTTTGGCACCTGCTCTGATAATTCTCTACAAAGACAGACAGGTCTAAAAAGCATCGCATACAGCAAGGGAATTGAGGGTGTTGGGCAGTAGAGGGCAGAGGGTGGTGTGTGGATGTTGTTCAGTCTTCCACAAACCACTGATGGAAACTGTGACTGACCAGCATCTTTGTTCCATCCTCTAATATATGGCTGCCCTAATTGCCATGGTGCAGATTCCAAATACTTGGGTCAGTTATTACATTTAAATCTCTTTAGAGAGAAATCGGCAGGCAGGGGTGGAGAGATATTGAGAATGAGTGTGGATATCCTGAAAGCTGAGTTCTAGACCAGTGTTGCCAGTAATTAGCTGAGAGACCTTCACAAGTGGATTTACCTTTCCAAGCTTCAGTGTTCTCATTTTCCAGTTCCCACCCTTACTCCCTTCTCACTTCCCCCTGCCCTTTTCCAGACTGGGTGAGGGATGCAGAGCTGCAGGAGGCACTGTGAGTTCCCTTGTCAAGGTGTGAGTGCAGTGGGCTCCAGTCCATGGAGCAGTTTTTAAATACGCATGCCTGCCTCCATCCTGATTCATGCCCTATTTTCTCACTGTTTTCCTTTTTCTCTCCCTTGTTTTCATCCTGTCTTTCTCTTTCTATGTCAGCAACTCCCTCTTCTGGTTTCTAACCAGTCATCCTAATTCTGTTTTACTCAGTTGACCTAAGATGCTTTGTTCCCATGACTGTGTGTTATCCCTTTTAAAAAATGTTGTGTGTATGGGTAGCTGGACTTTAGAAATGTTGGAAAGGGTAGAAAAGCACATAGATGATGATGATGATGATGATGATGATGATGATGATGATGATAGCTATGATTTATTGAGTGATTGCTTTTTGCCAAACAATGTTGAAAGCACTTCACATGTATTCCTTCATTTAACACCCCAAGAACCCCATGATATAGGCAGTATTATCTCCATTTTTGCAGGTAAGGAAACTGAGGTACAGAGAAGTCAAATAACATAAAAGAGAAAGCTAAAACTTACCCATAAGATCATGTTGGAAATAACTATAACCAGCACAACATCCTTATTTCTGGATGAAAGGAAGATTTTTTACCTCATGCATGCATTTATTCTTTCAAAAATCATTTCCCACACATCTACACTGCCCTGGGGCAAGCTGTGGACTGAAGGATGACTGTGTGGGAGGCATGGCCTTTTGTCGTAGAACGTAGAGGGAACTTATGGCCAAAGAGAAATCTTTCGACCAAAGATTTTGGTGAAAGAGAAATAGGCTGAAATCCACTGGCATTCTACATCCCTACTCTCAGAGACAAAAATTTCAAACAAGAACTCAAGGTCCTGCCAAGAGCCAGCTGTGGAAATGGGGGTATTAAAAATAACAGCCAAGAAGTGGCTACAACTTCGCCCTGAGAGCAGTCATTTCAATGACTGACATATGTCCTAGAAGAACAAGTGTCATCTCACTAATGCCTGTCGTTAGTGGTGGCAGCAACTATAAAACACACACTCTGCATGTTTAATGACATGGGAAAGTGCTCACGACGTATGATATGAGAAAAGAAAGCCACAAAACAGAATGTGTGTGTATGTGGCATGATGGCAAACATGGTTCCAAAAAAGTGCCCATATGCATTAAAAAAGTACTGAAATTTTTTTAAAACTTAGTAATTCTGCCTAAAGAAAAATAATAGGAGGTTTTCTTCTACTTCTCAAATTTGCACAAAAAATATGTATTACTTATATGCTCAGAAAAAATTCAATAATATTAACTAAAAAAGAAGCTGTACAAGTTGATTAGCAGTTGAGGGTCCACAGATTATATTCAGGTAAAATTCAGAATTCCTAATTATGTTTTTAAAAAAAGAAAACTAATATTTATTGACTGAGTATTTTCTCTTATATTACCTTATGCAAGCTTCATAAGCCCTTTAAGGTCACTATTCTATTTTTGCCGGGACATTAATTAATATGACCAAGGTCAGCAGGCTCATAAGGGACCGAATGTCCAGTTCTGACTGACTCCCAAACTCAGATTCTGTCCTCCAGGCCAACGGTGTTCCACCGTTTTATTTTCTTACATGAGCATAATAACATACTTTCACCTGTGGCTCTTTGAAGCAATGATGGAGAATGGGGATGGGGAGGGTGGCAGGGGCATATATCAGAATCGGCTGAAGGCTCCCAGGTGATCCAGATCTGTTCTTATTCTATCAGATCCTCTTTCTTCTCCAAGGGTGCAGTGTTATCAGGGGGTGACTGAGTCAGAGCAGGTTTTCTAGGATAGTGAGAAGGACCGTGCATAGCATCAGCAAAATACCTATCCAGAGACATCCTTTGGGTTAAGCAGTTTTATGCCTTTCGCTAAAATGCAAATGTCTCTGAGCATAAAAATGCTTTAAACCTTATCACTCCTCAGTAGAAATAATTTTGTCAACTTCTCTCCCAAGTGGACAAAGAAGATGACTATGAACGCCCAGAGAAACACAGATAGCATGCAAGACCAGAAAGTCTTTGAAAAGCCACTGGAATCTATGTGTCCTTCCTTCTTCATAGTCCTGCCAATGACTGGCCTTGATTATAATATTTAGGTTTCTGTGTTTATATGCTGTCAAAGGAAAGCAGAATATCACATTCTATCAAGTCACTTGAAAAGAACCACTGATTTACAACACCAAGGCACTAACAGAGTGTTTGATTTAAAGGAGTGTATCTATGTAACTGGAATAAACACACCACACTTCAGAAAGTCTGCAGATAGCTTCTCTTGGAGCAAATGGCAAAGAAGAACTACGACTTGTTTATATTCCTTCCCTTCCCTAAGGGTTATCAGGGCCTTTTTTCATCACCTTGGAGGGAAAACAAATGATCAAAAGATGGATGACCCCTAGTCCCTTCCATATCTCCTTCTTGGTATGTCAAAAAGCTTTCCAGCAAGGCAGGGCAAGCTAATTATTTTCTTCTAATCAATCAGCTATTTTAATGATGTGTGACACTCCTGATCTATCAGTACCATTAAGATAATGTCTGCTCGGCTGGGCTGCAGCCAGTTTACAGACAGTTCACTAGCCAGCCTGGACCCCCTGGAAGTCCAAACCCATGTTCACCCAGGTGTCCACTCCAGGGCCTCAGGAGGGAAAATCAGACCTGGAATCCCTACCTAGTGGGACTGATTTGACGAATTATTGAAATGCAAGTCTTCCCCCAAAGGGCTAGCACAGAACCAAAAATATACCACTTGTTCTGCTGAGTTCTTTCTTGATTTGGGAAAACCAAAAAAATCACTGTTAAATTTTTTATTAAAAAAAAAAGTATTCCTGAACATAGTTAGGTGTTACTATCTATTTCCACATTAGCTTAGAAATCTTTCTTAAGACAGCTGTGTTTGGCAGAGCAGAAAGACACAAAAAGAAAAATCTGGAATATAGTCTGGGCGTCCCAGCTCCAGCATTGCAGAGGGATGAACTATGTGTGAGAACACGAGTGTCCTTGGGAAGGGAATGGAAGAGACAGTGTAAAAGAAGTTGGTAAATCCTGATAAGAACATGCACTTAAGTTAATGAAAACAAACTCAGTTTCGCTCATCAGGTTGCCAGGAATGTGCCCCTCAGATCCAGTGAACTAAGCAGGGAGCAACTTCTCATTTTCAAAGGCCCGAGTTCACAACGACAGGCCATGCAGAAGTGTAGTGGTGGCCACCAGGTAGAAAAGAAAGATCGGTAAGAATGAGCCTGGAGGCACCGCTGGCCTCAGCCTGACAGCCTCACCCCAGTGGAGGCCACTCCTCCTTTTCTCTTCAGCTTCAGCTTCCGTAGCATTCGCAGCCTCAAGATATCAAACGGGGAACTCGCTGGTCTCCGTCTCACCAGCTGACAGTGGCCCTGACCAGATGTTTCCCAGGAAGCCTTCACACCCTTCTCCCATTAAGAAGTAATGGCACCAGGGCTGCTGGGGGGGAGGGGCAGAGGGCTGCTGGACCACAGCTGGCAAGCAGCTTTTGTCCTGGATGACTTCAGCTTGAAAATCTGCCTTAAGAATATTCTCCTCTCAAAGGAAGAGAAAACCTGTAACGACATGGACACAGGCTGCTCTGGCCTCTGAATGGGTCCGGGGAGAGGGGGAGAGCATGCCACCCTCCCTGTTCATAGACTGCTCTCTCTCTACCGTGTACTGGTCCCGTCTGATGAACAGTGGGTCTGTCTGCAGAAATCAAAATAAATGAAACCGCTTACTCAACTCAGCCTTGTAGCTTAGACACGTGGTTGTGTAACACACATCCAAGCCATGCCCTGTTTTAGTGATGACCCATTTGGCTTATTGTGAACCAAATGAGGCAATACAGAGAGGAATTCTCGGACTAAAGGTTTCTCACTATACTTCGGATACAAAGGATAAGGCTCCCTTATCCTTTGTGCTACTGCACATCCCTCCCCCACCCCAACTCCCAAATGCACTTATGTTCACAACACATTTTGAACACCATTTTAGGGAGTGTCCATTCAAACTCCCTACCCAAGTTCAACATTGTCTTTGGGGATTGGTGTGTGTGTGTGTGTGTGTGTGTGTGTGTGTGTGTGTGTAGGGGAGGTGTTTTGTTTGTTTGTTTGTTTTTGCCAAAATGGATGTTGAAGGTAAGTGTCTCTGATAAACTATCAGTAAATGCCTCCACAATGAACAAGGCTACCGCTGGTCTTCCAAGAGTAAGGAAAAAAAAGAAGAGAGACAGAAGCTCACAAAAAGTGGTGTTTTTTAAAAATTGCATTATGGAGGAACAGTAAGTCAGCTCCCTAGAACGTCTAATTGGCTTGGAAAGCTAAAGGTCAACAAATAGTGAAATAATTCTTACAGACCCTTCTACTCAAGAAACCTCAAAGCAGCCTGCTGGATACTGGACTAGCTTTTCATTTACTTCTGAGGAATGAAAGAAGGTTGACTGTCCATTTAAACCCTTGCTGACCCATGTCTCGGAGCTGAGTAGTCTGACACTTTGCATCAAGTCCTTGTTATTCATGTAAATACAATCTACTTAATGATCGATTTCCTCAGAGAATTTTGAACCCCACGCCATTTTGCCCCTCCCCCCCACTAATAGTCTTGGTAAATACAAATAGAGTGGTTTTATAAACACTCTTTCAATAAACCCCAGCAATGGAGCCAAGACTAGCATCTACAATCCCACTTTCGGGAACAGGCCCTGTTCCTAAGATCATTATTCCTCGTGAAAATACCACATTCAGTTGAGCAGACTTGCTGGTGTGGTCAAATAAAATGGCAAGATGCAAAATAAAAAACCTTTTGTATGGAGGAATGAATGAAGTAAAATAATTCTCCTGCCAGCTCAAATATATCTAAACATCTCTGGAGTTCCATGACCTTCAAAATAAAGATGAATTTATGAAGATTAGCAGCGACAGCCACAGGAAGTAGGGAAGGATAGCAGAGCCCAGTAGACCTTTTAATGAAGAAAAAAGAATTCATTGAGAAGTTGGGGGCCCCAAATCCTGTATATAGCAACTGCATGTAATGTAAGCTTTCCGTATCCTGCTTGCTGCCACTGTGCCCTCACCTTAGAAAAGCCAAATTTCTCCAATGGAATGAAATTTTTATGTTATCCATATATAATACATATTGACTAGGCAAGAAAATGCATAAAGAAGTTATGCATATAAAATGAAACATTTAACAAAATAATACATAATGAACATGTGTTAACGTATACCTATATATATTACAAAAAAATGTTAATACTTAGGCATGCTTGGAAGCAAGAAATAATGGCATTCAGCACACACTGAATGTGTGATGCGCCAGGCACCATTCTCAGCATTTCACACATGTGAACTCATTTGATCCTTACAGCAACTCCATGAGGATACACTTATTATCCCCACTTTACAGTTGAGGAAGCAGAGGCTCGGAGAGGTTAAGTAACAGCCAAATTTATATGGCTAGTAAATGGTAGAGCTGGTATTTTAATACCTAGTTTCAGATTCCAGACTGTATGCTTTTAATCACTATTCTAAAGGAGAGCTCAAGGGAGAATCTGAAGATGGAATTCCCTGTGGGCATGTTGGAGCTGGAATACACCAGAAATGAGTAGGAAAGCTGAATGGCAAATCCTGTCTAAAGCCATACACTGGGATGTTCTGTCTTGATTCAGCTTTCAGAACTCCGACCACCAGATTAGGGATGTGGCATGAAGAAGGCAAAAATTACTTATGAAAAACAGAAACCCCAAGGCCACACTTTCCAGGAATGAGTTCCAAATTCACACTACCTGTATAGTATGGAAATGAGAAATTAACATAAAAACTGAACCACAAACATACTTTGCACCTCCCCAAAGAGATGCCTTCAATGGCCAACTCTCCCTGAAGATGAGTTCAGAAGCACATACAGAAACAAGTTCCCATGAAAGACAGAGAGCAAATGCGTAAGAATAGAGACAAATGAGCAATCACAAAGAGGTTTTTAATTAGAATTTTTTTTAATATTCAAGAGAAAAAAACAAAGCAATAGGCAAAAAGAAATATTTTGGCCCTGGGTAGTGTGGCTCGGTGGATTGAGCACTAGACTGTGAACCAAAGGGTCGCTGGTTGGATTCCTACTCAAGGTACATGCCTGGATTGTGGACCATTGTCCCTAGTAGGGGGCATGCGAGAGGCAACTGCACATTGATGTTTCCCTCTCTTCCCCTATCTAAAAATAAATAAGTAAAATCTTTTAAAAAATAAGTTCCCTTATATCCAAAAAAAGAAAAAAGAGAAATATTTTGGAGAAATAATGGGAGAATTTTAAAAACAGGTAAATATAAATTTTGGTTATGAAAAATATACTCATTTACATTTTTTAAAGCATTAATATATTAGTGAAACAGTAATGTAGAGTTGGGGAGAAAATTAGTATTGGGTTGGTCAAAAAGTTGGTTTGTTTTTTTCTGTGAAATGATTCCAGTAGTGCTTAGTTGTCTTAACTTCATTTAAAACAATTTTGTTAGATTGTACTGTGACAGTTATCATATCAGCATGCATTTAAAAAAATTTATCAAAATTGGTGAATTTTTATGTAGCCATTTTAATATTGAAATAGAAGAAAATATGCAACATTTCTGGAATATTATGCTTTATTATTTCAAGAAAGGTAAAAACATAACCAAAATGCAAGAATATTTGTGCAGTGTGTGGAGAAGGTCCTGTGACTGATAGAAAGTGTCAAAGTGGTTCATGCTGGAGATTCTTCTCTGGATGATGCTCTACAGTCAGGTAGATTGGTTGCAGTTGATAGCAATCAAATCGAGATATTAATTGAGAACAATCAATGTTATACTATGCAAGAGATAGTGGACAAAAATATCCGAGTCAATAAACTGACTGGTGAAATGAAAAATGTGTCTTTTGTAGGAAAAACTAGATGAACTCTCTGGCCAACTCAATAAATTAGAGATGAATGCAAGGATGTCACAACAACTTTTAAAGAGATAGTTCACAGTTCAAAGAGATAAAGAGGTGGAGCATACAAAGGGGATAGTAAAAGACATGGAAATAGAATGAGAATTCACACATGTGGTAGTTAGATATTATTTAAGGAGACAGTGGTAAAAATATTTTTCAGATTTAAAGAAAATTATGAAACCTTACATTGAAAAAGAACATAAAGTCCAAATAGGATAATTAAATACATATCCATATCTAAACATATAATATTAAAACTGTATAACATAAAAATAAACTTAAGGGCTACCAAAGAGAAAAGACAGATAACCTTAAAAGGTATGATTATCATGATAATTACATTAATAGCTGACTTCTCATCAGCAATAATGGATTCCTGAAAATAATGGAATAATATATTTTTTAATTTTTATTGTTTTCAATTACAGTTGACATTCAATATTATATTACTTTCATTTGTACAACACACTGGTTAGGCATTTATATAACTTATGAAATGATTCCCCCAGATTAGTTTGGTACCCATCTGGTCCATGCATAGTTATTATAATATTATTGACTATATTTCTTATGCTGTAGTTTACTTCCCTGTGACTGTTCTGTAACTGCCAATTGGTGGAATAGTGTCTTTTAAGTGCCACTGGGACACAATTGTTATTTTAGCTTTTCACAACCTGTTAAGATATCACTCTTAAATGATAACAAAATAAACATCTTTTCAGACTTTCAAAAACTAAAAAAAAAAAAAATTACTTCTAAGACCTTCATGGAAAGAAAACATAATATTTTGGCAGAAGCCAAATTTAACCCAGAAGGAGATGCAAGAATTATTGGTGAACAAATAAATAAGTAAAATATGATGGCAAAATTTAAAAAGTATTGACAGTGGAAATACAATGTTCTGGTGAACCACAATACAGAAGAGAGAGGGCCACTTTGGAATTAGGAAATTCTGAGGTACTTACCTAATTCAGGAGAAAATGGACATTGATAAACTCTCTATTTTGAAAATTTTAAATGTAAGAGTATAACATATGCTAACTGAGTAAGATGGTATTTTCTAGTCTCTTAACCAATCATTCCTGTATACCCTCAGAAGGTTTTTTAGAAATACAGATTTCCAGTTCTCCTTGAAGAGTGTCTGCTCTTGTCGTATTTTAAAAGCTCCCCAGCAGTTCTGGCTAAGTGATTTAGCTGGTTTGAGCATCAACCCATACACCAAATGTTACAGATTCGATTCCCAGTCAAGACGCATATCTAGGTTGCAGGCTCAGTCCCAGTTGGGGTGCATGTGGGAGGCAACCAGTAGATGTTTCTTTCTCATATTGATATGTTTTTTTTTTTTCTCTCTCTCCCACTTTTCCTTTCCTCTCTCTCTAAAATCAATAAATGTATCTTTAGGTAAGAATTAAAAATAAAAATAAACAAATAATGTTCCTAACTAATTTTGCTAGGAGATCACAGCTGTTACTGACTAGCTCAGAGGGGCGCACCTTCTAGGTTTCCCCTTGTTGGGTCTCCCACATGGAAAGACTCACTGTGAGCCAGAGCCCACTGGAAAAACCAATGTTCCATAAGAAGTAGCTCCTGGGAAAGTGTCCTGGGATTTTAACGAGAAAAGTCTCCAGTCTCCCTGGCATGTAATGTTTTCCCAGGTGATTGGTTTGAGGAGGTAATTCAGTAACTCCTGACAATAGGAAAGAAATTATTTTGAAGTGATTATTTAAATTGTGTATTGGCAGGAATTGAATGTTTAGGCATAGTGAGTTTGAGTACCCAGAAGTGTTTTTTATGACAAAGTAATAACTGTCAGCATTCTGTAAGCCATAACAGGAAGGTTTCAATGTTTGAAGTGATGTAACAGTACTGCTTCTGAGAAAGTGCTTTTAAAAATATGTAAGGTATTAGTTCTTTCTTTAGCCTGGGTGAGAAGCACAAGTCAATGCCCAAAAGTCCCATAAAAAAATACATCTTGGCCATGACTAAAACAGGATGTCACTTACCAGATCCTTGATCGGGTTCCATGATCTCTACCTGAAGACTGTTTATCAGTGGGGTGCATACTCCCAAACCCAGCAATAGGTGTCCTACCTATAATGTGACAGTCTACAGAAATACAAATTCACCTTTTTATAACACCTAATGTACCTAGTTTGGGGAATTTTTTAAAATGTGTAATATTATATTAAAACTCTCCCCTTTGTTTGAAGGCCTTGGGGTATTAGAGCAGTTGAAATTTAGGAACTATGACCTTAGCTTATAGAGTTGATAATAGCCGAGTCTGAGTTAGAGGAGACTTACCTCTCAGTTCTTCCCATTATCAGTAGCCCTAAAAGAGCAAGAACCTGTCTCCTCAGTCATGGTGTATTGCTATCATGCCTCTGAGCCTCTTCCCTCTGCTAGACTGTGAATGCCTCAAGAGCAGGGACTTGGTCTTTTTAACCAGGGAACCTCCAGGTCTAGCCTTGTGCCTGGCACACAGTAGGTACCCAGAATATTTTTGTTTTTGAGTGAGACAGTGAATAAATGAAGTCCCTGAAGTCAATGCAACTTATCAGCTTCTCAAAAAAACATTTCCTCCCCTTTTAAATGACCCTCTGCCCCATGTAATCTGGGGGAGTTCAACACTTGGTTCACCTAGATCTCCACTTTCCAACATGGTAGCCGCATGTGGCTGTTTACATTTAAATTCATTAAAATTAAATAAAATTTTAGTTCCTCAGTCATACTAGCCACAGTTTAAGTGATCAATAGCCACATATAGCTACTGGCGACTATCTTGGGCAGTACAGCATTAGAACATTTCCATCACCAATCTCTGACTTTGCCGGTTACTAGCTGTATGACTGGGCAGATCACTCAAGTTCACTTGTGCATGCTATTTCCTCTGCCTAAACAACTCTTCCCTCTTGTAGTAGTCAAGTTAATCACATCTTTCAGAACTCAGCTCAATTACTATCCCCAGTTAGGTGAAGGCCTACCATAGTACTTTGTGCGATTCCTTGTCAAGATTGGTATTTTACGTATTTTTACGTGATTATTCAATTAATATCTGTCCCTCTTAACAAAATTTCAGCTCTAGGAACACAGGAATATGTCTGGTTTTGTTCAGCATTGTACCCCCAGTGCCTCACAAAGTGAGTGACACATAGTAAGCACACAGTAGTTATTGAACAAATCAATGAATGAACTGTCAGTTTCAATGCCTGTGCCATAGCCACTGCAAGGGGTTGATGCTCTACTGGACTCATACTGAGCTGAGACACACAGAAAGGCCTTACCTATTGCTATCCCCAGTTAGGACAGTCACCATGCCTATGTTAAAATGATTGCTAACAATGTCCATTCTGCTTCCCTGTTGCCTGTGCTAAGTATTTTTGACATCACCTCTGGTGCTGTGCCAGCACAATTAAGACTTTCTAGGTAGATAGGCTGACTGTTAATTGAATATTCATAAAATAATAGAAACATACAACTTCGTTTAGGCTTTGGGATGGGCACTATTAACCTTCATATCTAGAAGTTACTCATCCTAACTCTCCATCAAGTCAAAAACCTGACACTGAAATCCTGGACAGCTTTCTGGACAGTAACTGCCCCCTAGGAAACACCACAGGTTTTAACATCTAGCCCAATTCTCAGGATTATATCAGCAAAGTTAGAAAACATACATGTCAGTGTTCCAAAATTCTAGCCACATTTCTCCCAAGTGCCCCAGAGGTTTGCAACTGCCTAAGCTCTCCTGAGCATCATCCCACACCTCTTGTTTTGGGGGAAATTTGAGGAACTGGGGGCAGTTCCACTGAGTGTCCCCTGAAGTGGTTCAGGTCTGCTTATACCACCACCACTGAATGAGTACAGGCAGACCAAAACAGCAACACAGAGGGCCGCCCACTTGGGCTCCTGTGAGCCTTCATGTCTGAGTTCATGCTGCTCTCACTCAGAAACGGAAGTGGAAAACCAAATAAAGTCAACTCCATGGAGGTCCTGGGGACTTAACACTGAGCAGCCACACGAATACCAGAGTGATGCATCATGATTCATGTTCTTACAATAAATGCCTAAGAAAGTAATAAGGATTTGGCACTCAGTATAAAGCATTGGCAAAACAGCTCAAAGTTTTCTGCCTGTTACAAAGCGTAGCCTGGGACATTTTCTCCCATTGAGATATATGCATTAGCAATGTTATCCATAGTAGCAAAGGTGTTACTCATAAAGCTTTATTAAGTGGTGTCAAGACTATTTTAAAAAGAATAGTGTTCTTTTCCGTTGTGGGAGAGGGTTTAGAAAAGACACTAAGGTGTTTTTCTTAATGTGTCTATACCAGCCCAATATTAGAAGATAAAACACATACCTAGAGGATTAGCAATTCAGAAATCGCCTTTTTCAAAGCGACTCATTTTGGGAAAGAAGTGATGAAAAAGTAAACAAGTACTCTCTTGATTTAATACTGTTCGTATCTGCAGAATAGACTGCAAAGAATGGAAACAAGTTGAGGCAAAATCAGTCCTATGGAACAAACATTTAGGGCAGCTATTTTCCACCTTTTTCATCTCATCCAAAACTATTTTATGTTTTTTGCTGATCTGATGAAAAATAGGTACAATTTTGATGGATTTACAAAAAAAACATAATAACAATGGTGATTACCTATATTTTTGCTTCAAAGTGACTTTTTAAAATCAGGCGCATATACTTATATATAAGGGTATTTGGTACCAAGAATTAACCAATCAGATGCAACGTATTATACAACATGACCAATAAGAGGCAATTCCATTATATGACTTATATATTTATGGTTCAAGACAGGGCATTCACACCAGAGGGCTGTTGTTGTGTTAGCTGTTGTCACTTTTTAATTTGACAACCAAAGGGAAAAGAGGTCAGTGCCCCTGACTGAATAGTCAGGTATTGCACGTTTTAAAAATTCTTGCAGCACACAGGTTGAAAATTGCTGATTTAGGAAATAATGAAAAGAAAAGAAATGATTCTCTAGGTCCTCACAAGTATGGGAAACAGTGTGATGCCTCATTGAGACAGGGCATCACGCTGCTCTTTTCTTTTTCATTTAGAGAAACAAAATAAAATTGCATCCCCATGGTGGCTCAGCCAGCTAGTGACCTGCCAATGAATCCATTCTGGCCCACTTTAACATGTTCCTAACCAGCTCCTAACCAGCAAATCATGGTCTGTGTTGCTCATTAAAGCAGCTGAAATAGATAAGCAAGGTGCAGGCCATTTATCTTTTACATATACATACATACATACATACATATACACACACATATATACATATATATGTATATATATATAATATTTCTTGGTAGATGGTCTGATGGTATGGATTCCTATTTGGAAGGGACTTTGGGAAGAATTAGTCTTCTCTGCTCTCCTATTCAGTGTGAGAGATATCTAGATAGCATCTCCAACAGTTTTCCAGATCTACACTCTCAAGCAACATGGGTCAGAGGGGAGCTCAAGGGGCAGTGGGACACATTTGTAGGGTGACCTGTGCCTATGGCAGTGGAAGTCCTTCTACCATCTCTTCCCACACCCACCCCCTTTTTCATGCTCTCTCGACTGGGTCTTTGCACACAAGGCTCCCTCTCCTTGGGATCATCTCTGCCCCTCGCTCCTCACCAGCCTTGCCTGGCTAACTTCTACTCCTCCTGATAGACCATCCCTTCCACCAAGGAGCCTTCCCTGACTTGGCAAAATTAGGTTAGTGCTACTCTTCTGGCTCCTCCCACTAGAGAGACCAACTTTCCCTATCTGGGAAAGGACAGAGTAACACAGCCAGACCAAGGGACTGAGCAGCTTCCTGGGATGTGAGATTTTTAGTGTTAAAATTAGGACAATCCCAGGAAAACTGGAACAGTCTCCTATTTCCCATGTTCTCTGTGCTTACCTTCCTGGACTAGGGTCTTCTAACACAATTGCCCATCTTCTTATAGCACTGGAGACTACAGTTCCCTGAGGATTTGGCATTATTTATCTCTGTAATCCTACTGCATGCTCTAGTACAGGAATGGCACATGGCAAAAAAGCATAAATCATAACTGGAATAGGTACTTAGTGCTGAATGAATGAATGAATGAGAGAGAAATTGACATTTTTTCCTTAACAGGTCTGTCGTTCCTATTTCCTGCAGCCTCTCCAGTTCCTCCTCAAATCCAGGCATGGATCCTGAGATTTGCTATAGCATCACCCCTGCCAGCTAAGTTATTCCTGGCAGAGACTCCTATGTACAAATCAGTGCACATTCCCTACCCCCCACCCCGTTCGCAACTCCTAGTCGCTGTTTACCTTCATCTGCTGGTAAAAGAGATGAAGACCTTGGAAACATTTGTTGTTGATTTCTTTGGCTACCATTAATGGAGAGCTATGTGTCAAGCACTATGCTAGGCCCTTTCATTCATTTTCAGGTTTAATATTTAATATTTAAAATATATCTATGAGAAGGTGTGGGGTTGTAATATGTCTGTGAAGAATTACTGCCACCATTTTCCAAATGAGGACCCTGTGGCTCAGAAGAGTAACCAAGGTCCCAGTTGGTTACAAGGGCTAGAAACCAAGTCGGCATCTGGGCTTCATAACCTAGGTTTTAACTACTACCCTATACTACCAGAGCTTTCTGCTATGTTAGAGGGAGACAAGCTAGAGAAGGCTTTATCTAGTTCTCAGCACAGCAAACTGAGACAAGGGTCACATACTGTACTGTTTCATTCCTTGACTGTCATGAATTGTGAGCTTGACCCTTCTGGGTAAAAGGAAGCATGGCTCAGAAGCATGAGTCCAATGGTTTTATGAGAGAGCTGAATGAATGGCAGATACAACAGGAAGGCATTCAACCCCTTTCTGTGACAAACGAGAAGCCAAGATCAAGAAAGGACAGTGCTCTTGTCCAGAGTAACACAGCCAGACAGTGGCAACCTCGGACCTCGAACCCTAACCTCCTGACTTCCTATCCATGGCTGCTCCCACTGTCTTCCCTCATTCTGTGACTATTAAAGACATACAAGGCTCTCTTTACCACATGCCATGGGTTTTAAAGCTGCTGTTTCTGCTGTCCTCTTTTCCCAATCTGAACACTTGTTCTTTTTTTTTTTTTTAACATTTGAGGAAAAAAAGTGTGATGGTTAGTAGCATTTGAATTTCATAACATCACTGCAACATATAATAAATACTTTTTCATTACTTATTTCCAAAATGCTTAAGGGCCATGGAAAACTAAAGGCTTTTCTATTCTTTCTGGTGCAGCTCTAACACATTTACTCCGTCACTGGTGGGAGGGGCTGGGGGAACGCAACTGGACTGGGTGCTGTAACCTTCTCAGTTCCCTGTCTCCATGATCACGGTAGAACTGTATGCTTCGGCAGCTTTGTTTTAGCTCAACCCCTGCAGCCCTGACAATCAATGGCAGGTTTTCAGAAACACCTATCCAGCCACCAGGACCAGCTGAGTGAGCTAAGGGGGAAACTGGACCAAGAGTCTGGTCACCCCAGTGTCCACAGTAATCAGAAAATTTTGTTGTGGGATAATGGCTGCAGAAAGCAATTCACGTTCAAAGCCAGTTGGGGAAACAAACTTTGGGGATATATTTAGTATTTTTTTAAACTGTGGCTAAAAAGACCAGGAATATAAAGCCTCCACACACCACCCCCACCACCCTCCATACCTGCAACCCAGGAATGTTGCCTGTACTAAAAAGGCATCTTCTAAGAGGACCTCTGAACTGAAAACAAATGCCGTTTAATTTGCCATTCATTAGGGGTGTATCTGGATTGATTTATTGTGCCCTTCTGACCCCAAGTCTTTGGAACAGCATTCCTTCACGATTAAACAGGGAAAGGATTCAGGCAGGACTTTCAGGGATAAGCATAGAAGGCTACAACAATACTTCAAATTGCTCCATATCAAGTAACCCAGAGGAAATGCTCAACCCAATTCAGCATTGAATGCACGTGAGCCAGACAAGAGTTTGCAAGTTTTTTGACCCAGGTTTCCCAAGCCTTTCCTAAGGGATGTGGCTAGCACAGACCACTATTATCCAGATTATGAGCTTTTGAGTACTTCCACATTCAGGATATTCTGAGAATGCCTAACCGCATACAATTGATCACAGAAACTACAATCCCTTTTGATCCCAAGGAAGTCAGCTCTTCCTGGTAACTGCGCAGCAGGAGAGAGAGAGAGAGAGAGAGAGAGGGAGGGA